>CM036755.1:36150805-36170805 GCA_020796225.1 Arion vulgaris
GAGAGAGAGAGAGAGAGAGAGAGAGAGACATTTCTCATCTTCTGCTCATGTGTTCAATATTTGAAATTTACAGAAGTTTACATAATGTTCAAAGTTCTATACACAAGTTCACTCAAAGTCTAGTCTAAATGCAGCACAAACGTTTAATTGTCCGAATCTGAAAGGAGTACAAACGTTAAATGTTCGAATCTGAAGGAGCACAAACGTTAAATGTTCGAATCTGAAGGAGCACAAACGTTAAATGTTCGATTCTGGAAGGAACACAAACGTTAAATGTTCAAATTTGGAAGGAACACAAACGTTAAATGTTCGAATCTGAAAGGAACACAAACGTTAAATGTTCGAATCTGAAAGGAACACAAACGTTAAATGTTCGAATCTGAAAGGAACACAAACGTTAAATGTTCGATTCTGGAAGGAACACAAAAGTTAAATGTTCGAATCTGAAAGTAGGACAAACGTTAACTGTTCGAATCTGGAAGGAACACAAACGTTAAATCAGAGGTCTTCATCTCGCCTTCTTTCTTGGTGTTCTTTGTAGAAGACTCTGAATACAGTGCATTTTGGTTGCATTCTTATTAAGTCTCAGAACCGCTTCATTCGTTGTTTCTCGATGTAATGCAAGCAAGGCTCTGTCCCAGTTTTATTTCTAATCATTGCTACTGTCGATATCATATGTCAGTCTTCTGTATGTCTGTCTTAGTCTCATAGTCATGTGTTCTATGTCTTGGTGGCGGTAGCGATGTGTGTAGATCGGTCTGTCTTCTCCCTAAACCCAATGACAACATCAACCCCCTTACAAGAAGAGACCAGAGCACCATTTTTAGATTCCAAACTCAACACATAACACTTAATATTCACTTGAATAGAATTCAACTACAATACACTCCAGAATACCATATGTGTGCATATCATTATGAAACCGTTCAAACCCCACTTCTAAAAGGGTTTAAAGGGTTTTTAAGCCGAAGGATTGACTTCATTGCACCGGTTTTACCCATACGGCTCAGTGCTTCTCCGCAGAAATGTCACGCCACCTGCCGAGAGTATTGCACAAAGCATGAACTCCGTAGCTCGAGCAACAATCCTAGGGGTTTCTGCAAAAAATGCACTCGTGAACAGAACGGCGCGGTCCGGATTCGAACCGACGGACCTTCGACTCACAAGACAAAAGGCGTAACCACTTAGCCACAGAGACCCCCACACGCCACTTCTTCAGATGCCAAAGGCTGGATGATGTCAGGAAGATCCTTCTTCCTCCAAGACCAGATAAATGGAACACATTATACAGCACATAAGAACAACTGACAAACACATGTAGATATCACTACATAGCAGTGGCGGCGTGTGATCCTTTTTGTTGGTGGGGCCAGACACAAGTTTTCGGAAAAATCATGGTTTTGGATTAGGTTATATTTTTATTTATTAAATAATAAATGCACGTTACACATATAATTTTGATAGGGCCTGGCCTCACTGGCCCTTAATGACGAGCCGCCACTGCTACATAGCATTGGGAAGAAGAGCAAGAGCTCAAGTGTTGGTGGATCATTGAAGAAGAAGATGAAGAAGTATATTTGCACTACTGTCATATTTATGGGTTCCCTGTCATGGGTTCCCTGTCATGGGTTCGTTGTTATAGGTTCCTTGTCATGGTGGCGGTAGCGATGTAAATATAATGTTTGATCATGTAGCTAAGTTGAAATGTGAAATTGTGAAATCAGAATGGGACACACCCCTTGAACAAGAATAAAGAAAACTATTCCAATAGTTTCTATACTGTCTCCTCACTTTCTGGACCAATCTGTCGAAGCATACCGCCCACTCAGCCCTGCCTCTTACTTTGATGTTTGAGACCGACCAAGTCATGTGGAAGCGGAATGGTAAGCAGCTACGGCCATATGCGATGTTTCTGTCCGTGTTCATTAGCTCCATCAGGTGGCACTACTGGTACTAGATCAGGTTCCATTGACAAATAAAGTTATATGATTTAATTGAATATTTTCAAACAGCAAGTAGTAGCATGTCACAGTGTGAACGTTGCTTTCATCATAGCCAGCTTGAAAATCTCTCTGTCTCTAGCAAGTTCTTTCCTTTTTTCTTTCTTTCTTCTAATCCTGTTTTGTCTTACATCGTCAGGATAAGTAGAAATTCATAGAAACAGGCTTGTGTGTTTGCTTCATAAATAGTGTTTTGTCTTACATCGTCAGGATAAGTAGAAATTCATAGAAACAGGCTTGTGTGTTTGCTTCATAAATAGTGTTTTGTCTTACATCGTCAGGATAAGTAGAAATTCATAGAAACAGGCTTGTGTGTTTGCTTCATAAATAGTGTTTTGTCTTACATCGTCAGGATAAGTAGAAATTCATAGAAACAGGCTTGTGTGTTTGCTTCATAAATAGTGTTTTGTCTTACAGTGTCAGGATAAGTAGAAATTCATAGAAACAGGCTTGTGTGTTCGCTTCATAAATAGTGTTTTTTACTGACTGTCATTTCGGAGATCCACCTCTACTTCTTCTTCTTTGCGTTCGTTCTTTACGCCCAATTTTAATCACTCTTTGTGATATGTTTGATCTTTGCCAAGAACGTGTATACGTTGCACATTGGTTTGGTAGGCCCCTAAACGTATAGACTTCTACATGTTCGGACACATGCATCCGATTTCAGCCAAACCTCCTTAGTCGCCTCTTACGACATGCGTGGCAGGTAACAGTGGTTCTATTCTTTACATTCCAAATTTGGGCCCCGGTAACCACTCGGGCTGGAAATCCACCTTTACGTGGCCCTGCAGAGCGAGACGTGCCGAAGGGGCCTCTATCACATAGGCATTGTATTTCCCGATAGACATAGCGTCCTTGTGTCTTGTAGACTGGGAAGGCAGGGTGTTGATAAAGCCATTACGTTGTAGTATCAGAAATCACAAGAACATGTTGGATAAAAATATCCAATATTTCAAGGGATTTCTTTTTCTTTTCTCAATCCTATTTTGTCTCACAGCGTCAGGATAAGAAGAAATTTCTAGAACGAGCGTTTGTGTCGCTTCTTCTTCTTCTTTGCGTTCGTTCTTTATGACCAATTTTAATCACTCTTTGTGATATGTTTGATTTTTGCCAAGAACGTGTATACGTTGCACATTGGTTTGGTAGGCCCCTAAACGCAAAGACTTCTACACCTTTAGAACACATGCATCCGATTTCATCAAACCTCCTTAGTCGCCTCTTACGACATGCGTGGCAGGTAACAGTGGTTCTATTCTTTACACCCCAAATCTTTGCCCCGGTAACCACTCGGGCGTGGTACGCTTCTCAAATAGTGTCTTTCGTCGCCTCTATTATCTCTGAAGTCCACCGTTTGCATGGTCTAGCTTTTGCTTTGTATCCACTGTATAGAAGCAACATTGCTCCTTGAAGCGTACTATCTGCTGATAATCTGGTTATGTGGCCGAACAAATTTAATTTCTTGTTTCTTGATGAAGTTCAGTATTGATATTGTACTCACTTTTTTCCTGATGTCTTTCTTGTCCGTTTAAATGTCCAAAATATTTTACTTTTTGCATTCTTATTTCTAGCATCAGTCAGTTTCTTTGATTTCTAGTTCGTTCTCGATAGCGTCTCGGTGGCGTCTGTGGCCTGGGGATAGTGACTCGGTCTATTAACCCCGACGTTCTGAGTTCGAATCACGCAATTTGGTTGCAATTGTTTAGCGTGGATTTTTACAAAAGGACGATGATACCACCCGTAGAAAAATCACAAACAGCGTTAAAAAGCTGAGGTTGATTCGTAAAGTCCTGTAAAGGATATGCAATTAACTTTTTTCGATAGATCTATTTGTTCTCTCATTTTTCATCTATTTATAGTCTGTTCTATTCAGTTCGTTCTCGATAGTCTTTCTCGCCCAGTACAAACCTGAGAGAATGATTGAAAACATCAAACTCTAACCTTCTTGATTCTTATTCATGTCCTCATAATCTTCTTGTTCCTGCAGTACCCAACTCTGTAGATCAAGTTGTACTAAACTTCAAATCTTCTCTACCTTCTGTTCGTTACTGTCACGTTTCACTGTCTTCAATTCTTCTCTCACATCTGCTACTTCTAGTCCACATTTCACTGTCTTCAATTCTTCTCTCCATCTGTTCGTTCACTGTCCACATTTCACTGTCTTCAATTCTTCTCTCCATCTGTTCGTTCACTGTCCACATTTCACTGTCTTCAATTCTTCTCTCCATCTGTTCGCTCACTGTCCACGTTTTACTGTCTTCAATTCTTCTCTCCATCTGTTCGTTCACTGTCCACATTTTACTGTCTTCAATTCTTCTCTCCATCTGTTCGCTCACTGTCCACATTTCACTGTCTTCAATTCTTCTCTCCATCTGTTCGCTCACCGTCCACATTTCACTGTCTTCAATTCTTCTCTCCATCTGTTCGATCACTGTCCACATTTTACTGTCTTCAATTCTTCTCTCCATCTGTTCGCTCACTGTCCACATTTTACTGTCTTCAATTCTTCTCTCCATCTGTTCGCTCACTGTCCACATTTCACTGTCTTCAATTCTTCTCTCCATCTGTTCGCTCACTGTCCACGTTTCACTGTCTTCAATTCTTCTCTCCATCTGTTCGTTCACTGTCCACGTTTCACTGTCTTCAATTCTTCTCTCCATCTGTTCGTTCACTGTCCACATTTTACTGTCTTCAATTCTTCTCTCCATCTGTTCGCTCACTGTCCACGTATCACTGTCTTCAATTCTTCTCTCCATCTGTTCGTTCACTGTCCACATTTCACTGTCTTCAATTCTTCTCTCCATCTGTTCGCTCACTGTCCACATTTCCGCCGCTCCATACAACATGTTGAACATAGGTAACACTTGATAAGTCTATCATTTTGTCTATTTTTTATTTGTAATGTATTAGAGGAGCGTCTTGCCGAATGGTTAAGAGTGTTGGTTCCAATGCGGGAGACGCAGGTTCGATCTACAGTATTAAGGCCAATGAGGTTTTTTTCAGTTGGGGGCATAAATAAAACATCATAACCGGAACATTTTCGCAGTGACTGTACTAGCCATGCTCTCATTAAATTTCCCAGGCTCATATTCCTTCTGTCCTAAACCGTAATAAAATCTGGTATTGCAAGCATTAAAGATAGTTTTATCTTATCTTAACCATATTTGCAGTGAAGCGTCGTGGGGAGATTTAGTTTTCTATCTTGTGTCAGGTGTGTTGCGCTTGACGTTGCCAGTCCATTCTTTCGCAGGGACTCTGAGATGTTATCTATCCATCGTGTTCTTGGCCTGCCTCGTGCTCTGCGCCCTGAGTGTCGATTATTGTAGGCACGGGATGGTAGTAAATGTGGTTCCATTCTCATTAGATGGCCGAACCATCATGTTAAATTAGTATTAACATATAATTCAAATCTTACATAACTAAAGTTTTGGGTGGGCAAAAAATACTTTTGGAACGTCGTCACTGTTACCTATATAAAAATATAAAAATCAAGAATTTCTGTCAAGTGGATGATTTTATATCGGTCGGTAAAGATGATCACGAATTTTGGAACCAACTATAGTAAATGTTTTTCCATTCTCAATAGATGGCCGAACCACTTGAATCTTTGCTTCTCGATGTACTGTATGCATGGTATAGTACCAACGATACTTCTGATATTCTCGTTTCTCACTCTATCTCTCCTTGTAACGTTGACAGCTTTTCGTAGACATCTCATTTCACATGATGTAATCTTTCTTTCTTGTGTCTTAGTCATGGGCCATGTTTGGCACTGATATCAGAGAGTTGGAATAAATATGCAGTATATCATTTGTCGTTTGACTGCCATGTTAATGCTTTAATGTTTTAATAGTGGTGAGAGTTGGTATGTCATTGCGTTTGCCTTCTGACATCTAATCTCGATGTAAAGATAGTCTATCTATATCCTCTTCGTATCCCGATTGTCACATAATGCTTCCACAAGAGACTTCCACTGTTGCCGTTCTGCTGCCTTTCTACCAACCGTCTCCACGTCAGGCCACACTCCTTCAACTCTCTCTCTCTCCACCGTTCGTCTCCATGTTTCCTTCGGACGCCAGGCCTTCTCTTCACCATCCGCTGTCCATCTGAGAGCTGTAGTAGCCAATGCCCCCACTGGCATACAACATACATGTTCAAACCACCTCCATCTTCGTCTCTTAATGATGGTCTCCAAGGATGTACAGTCTGTTCATTTCAAAAGCTCCTCATTTGTTCTGGTATTTGGCCAGAAAATTTGCAGGATTCTTCTTAAACATTTATTTTGAAATATCTCCAACTTGTGTATTATGTGTTGGGTCATTTTCCAGCATTCACTATTGTATAATACCACTCCCAGTACATTACTTCTTCCAGCATTCACTACTGTATAATAACACTCCCAGTACATTACTTCTTCCAGCATTCACTACTGTATAATAGCACTCCCAGTATATTACTTCTTCCAGCATTCACTACTGTATAATAGCACTCCCAGTATATTACTTCTTCCAGCATTCACTACTGTATAATAGCACCCCAGTATATTACTTCTTCCAGCATTCACTACTGTATAATAGCACTCCCAGTATATTACTTCTTTCAGCATTCACTACTGTATAATAGCACTCCCAGTATATTACTTTTTCCCAGCATTCACTACTGTATAATAGCACTCCCAGTATATTACTTCTTCCAGCATTCACTACTGTATAATAGCACTCCCAGTATATTACTTCTTCCAGCATTCACTACTGTATAATAGCACTCCCAATATATTACTTCTTCCAGCATTCACTACTGTATAATAGCACTCCCAGTATATTACTTCTTCCAGCATTCACTACTGTATAATAGCACTCCCAGTATATTACTTCTTCCAGCATTCACTACTGTATAATAGCACTCCCAATATATTACTTATTCCAGCATTCACTACTGTATAATAGCACTCCCAGTATATTACTTTTTCCAGCATTCACTACTGTATAATAGCACTCCCAATATATTACTTCTTCCAGCATTCACTACTGTATAATAGCACTCCCAGTATATTACT
Organism: Arion vulgaris; assembly: GCA_020796225.1. Lineage (NCBI taxonomy): Eukaryota > Metazoa > Mollusca > Gastropoda > Stylommatophora > Arionidae > Arion > Arion vulgaris. Next base: position 36,157,859 of record CM036755.1, read on the forward strand.
TCTTCCAGCATTCACTACTGTATAATAGCACTCCCAATATATTACTTCTTCCAGCATTCACTACTGTATAATAGCACTCCCAATACATTACTTCTTTATATATTAAGTTTTGTCCTAAGATTTAGTTCTTTTGTTTTCTTGTTGCAGTAGTTTTGTTTTGTTATATGTAAAGATAGTGAAGATAGTTATTTGTTTGTATGTTAATACCCTTTTCCCGTTATAAATCTGTTCTTGGCAATTCTTATTCTTTTATGAACGTCTTGTTCCTATCTGAAGTCATCTTTTATTATATGTCCTGCACGTGTTTTGCCGGGGCTTGCAAGGAGCAAAGAATAGTAACACTGCGACCTACAAGACATGTTGTAATAGGCGACTGATGTTGGGGCCTAGGGAAGCTACACGAGGAAATAAAAAGCGTACCAGAAATAGGATGTGCTGGCCTACTTATAGGCGCATGACTGACACAACGTACAGTCGCTCTTAGGTTCAGATCACATATAAATCACAAAGAATGGTTTCACAAGTGGTTGATAGCGAGTGCTCAAAGAAGAAGAAGACAATATGTCCACGATATACATAACATGACACATGTTCCAGGCATGAACACACAAGACTGGCAGAAGCTTGAGATGGACAGATTCAACAGGGAACAGTCTCTAAAGATGATTCTTAGAACTGGTGAGATCAGACTAAGGCAACTTGATGACATGAAAGGTGCCAGGGAAAACCCACAAATTAAACCCAAAATGGGTTTTGATATTTAAAAAAAAAGCTAGACTCATGCGTGTATACTGAGTGATTCATTGAGTATGATCTGAAAAGTGGAGGCTAGTTCGGTGCGCAGGCAATGGATTGAATGACTACAAGCGTCAACAATTTGCAGAACTACATTCATCTTCATTCCATAGCACATGGGTGTCAATGGTAATGAGAGAGCAGAGAGGTTGGCTGGCTCTGCAACCATATCGGAGGGTCAGCTAATGGATAGAAGTGACATTCTGAATGCTCTCAAACCTGCTGCCTTGTGGGTTTTGGCTGGGGACAGCAAAAGGCTACCGGAGACCTAACCCAGTAAACGCTGGTTGAAATCGAACACACCACCGAAGGATAAGCACCTGAGCTCCAATAGATACTGAAGGCTGTGCACGTACATCCGTTCTTTATGTTTGGCTGTTTATATATCACAATAGAATGATAAAAGCGGCCTAAGAACGATCGCGAGAGAGAGAGAATGCTCTCATAGAGTGTGTCCACAACGAGGACTTTTATCTAAATCAAACCAGATCAACTGCTAGATTGCAAAAGAGATTGATTTGAAAACTGGGGTGGCCAGAATAGAACAGCACAACAGGCATATGAGTAGGCTCATCAATCAAAATCGAACTGGTACGGTTAGTCACGTGACGCTGATGGAGATATTACGAAGGAGATCGGAGCCCTTATGAACATGCGCGGAATGCAATGAAGATATTACCAACTGAAACTGGAACATAAATAAAACTAAAATATAAACTTCTTTCTTCTTTTGTCGTTACACTGCTACCAGGTTGTTGCCTAGTGTCGTTACACTGGTACCGGGTTGTTGCCTAGTGTCGTTACACTGGTACCGGGTTGTTGCCTGGTGTCGTTACACTGCTACCAGGTTGTTGCCTAGTGTCGTTACACTGGTACCGGGTTGTTGCCTAGTGTCGTTACACTGGTGCCAGGTTGTTGCCTAGTGTCGTTACACTGGTACCGGGTTGTTGCCTAGTGTCGTTACACTGGTACCGGGTTGTTGCCTGGTGTCGTTACACTGGTACCAGGTTGTTGCCTGGTGTCGTTACACTGGTACCGGGTTGTTGCCTAGTGTCGTTACACTGGTACCAGGTTGTTGCCTGGTGTCGTTACACTGCTACCAGGTTGTTGCCTGGTGTCGTTACACTGGTACCAGATTGTTGCCTAGTGTCGTGGTTTTCTGTTTTTGTTTTGCGTTGTTCTGGTGGCTTGGATGATTGTTATTTTTGCTCCTTGACAGGAGTCTGCTTTGCCATCTAACCATCTTTTCCATGGTCTTCCTCTCGCCTTCTTTCCTGATATTCTATTGTAGAAGACTCTGTATACTTTGCTTTGCTCGTTGTCCATGTTTGGCTCCTGTAACACAAAGTAGATGTGAAAATGCTGTTGATCATCTGTTGCTTAGCTGTCAGTGAGATTTTTGGGTGCTTTAAAAATGGGGCTGGCTGGTAGGTTACAGCATTTGCTTTTTGAACTCTAGCCTTTATCTCTCTTTCTAGTCTTCCATCTTCTGTGAATATGCTTCCTAAGTATTTGAATTCTTTCACTTGGTTGGTTGAAAAATATAAACAAAAAGAAAAGAATATATCATACTGACTTTGTTTAGTAGGAACGACTCCGGTATCCTTCTATTGCGAAATAACAACTCTAGCTATATGACCATTCCGATATTTGGAGTTTTCAATGTAAGAAAGAACCCCGTGAACTTCCATCATTCAGAAGCTAAAGATACAGTCTATCGCGTCGTGATAATTAATTCAATGTATACGTGTACTGGTAGGTCACGGTTCAAATCTGTACCAGATTTCACACGAGATTTAGCTTTGATGAATTCAGAACACAAAAATAAACAAGATGTGTAGAATTACAAGGATATTGCGCAACAGAACGTTCAGAAAAACAATAAGAAAGATAGCAAAAGAAAGGGGAAAAGCTGACACTGGTGTTAGGTAGAGCATATCCTGCTTTAAGGACGCGAACCGCAGACAATAAATACCTATACAATAGAGACATATGAAACCATGAAGGTGTGGTGTTCAGAAAAAGATGTGAAGAATGATACTGACACCGCGAAAGAGAAAACAAGAGAATCTGAGTAAGAGCAAGTAATGCATGAAAGAAATGAATAACTCAAGAGTAAGACACCAACAATATATTCATTTTCTGTCTTTTTTTTTTTTTTTTTTTTGGGGGTATATATTTTAAGTAGATTAGAATTCAAGAATGATTATGGCAATATATCGTTTTGTGAGTATATACGCCCCTGTGTGTTGCCGGGGCTCTCAAGGGAGCAAAAATAACAGCACTGCTACCTACAGGGCATGTCGTAAGAGGCGACTGAGGTGAGGGTCTAGGAAGCTCCCCTAGTAAATAAAAGATGTCGCATAAATCGGATGTGCTGGCTTACTGTAAGTCGCATAACTGGCACAACGTACACTCTCTCTTAGGCTCAGATCACATAAAAATCACAAAGAGTGGTTAAAAATTGATCGATATAGAGGGTTCGAATGTGCAAGCAGCGCAAGGTCGTCTTGCAGTGGATACCGTCTCACTGTGAAATACCAGGAAATGAAACAACAGACCGACTGGCCACGGAAGATGTTACTGGAGATCAACAGTTGTAGACGAAGTAGAAGAAGATGAAGTAGAAGAAGACGAAGTAGAAGAAGACAAAGAAGATGAAGAAGAAAAATAAGAAGACGTAGAAAAAGAAGAAGAAGAAGAAGAAGAAGAAAGAGAAGAAGAAGAAGAAGAAGAGAAGAAGAAGAAGAAGAAGAAGAAAAAGAAGACGAAGAAGAAGAAGAAGAAGAAGACGAAGAAGAAGAAGAAGAAAAAGAAGAAGAAGAAGAAGAAGAAGAAGAAGAAGAAGAAGAAGACGAAGAAGAAGAAGAAGAAAGAAGAAGAAGAAGAAGAAGAAGAAGAAAGAAGAAGAAGAAGAAAAAGAAGAAGAAGAAGAAAAAAAAGAAGAAAAATAAGAAGAAGAAGAAGAAGAAGAAGAAGAAGAAGAAGAGAAGAAGAAGAAGAAGAAGAAGAAGAAGAAGAAGAAAAATAAGAAGAAGAAGAAGAAAAGAGAAGAAAAGAAGAAATAAGAAGAAAGAAGAAGAAGAAGAGAAGAAGAAGCGAAGAAGAAGACGAAGAAGAGAAGAAAAAAAGAAGAAGAAGAAGAAAGAAGAAAATAGAAAAGAAGAAAGAAAGAAGAAGAAGAAGAAGAGAGAAGAAGAAGAAAAAGAAGAAGAAGAAGAAAAGGGAAGAAGAAAAATAGAAGAAGAAGAAAGTAAGAAAATGAAGAAGACGAAGAAGAAGAAGAAGACGAAGAAGAAGAAGAAGAAGAAGAAAGAAGAAGAAGAAGAAGAAGAAAAAGAAGAAGAAGAAAAGTATGAAGAAGAAGAAGAAGAAGACGAAGAAGAAGAAGACGATGAAGAAGATGAAGAAGAAGAAGAAGAAGACGACTGTAGTAGGGGGCGGTGTCAGGATGGCTTGCTGGTAGCGTTGTGTTAGTCGGCCTTACATTGTAACTTCCTATTTCATTAGCTTCCTTTTACTTCATTGTAGTTCCTCTTTCCTTTTTCTTCGTTAATTCCTTCCCTTCATTCTGTGTGTTTCTTCATTCTGTGTGTTTCTTCATTCTGTGTGTTTCTTCATTCTGTGTGTTTCTCCTTGTAGTATTTCATATTTCATTTATATGGATGGTCCTCCTGTTAGATCTATTATCCCATGGTATTTCAAACATTGTTCTCACTTCCAGACAACATAACATATTTGACAACCATGATTCATTTACAGGTTCATATATTTATTGAATGTTTCGCTGATAAAGACAGACACGTCCATTCGTCTTAGAAGTCCATCCTTGTTGTTTACTAACTGTTACTATATCGTCACTCCCTAACTACGCAAAACGTCATTGTCTCGTTTAGTGTTACCCTTCTGCTTAGAGAGTAAACACTAAGTCCGCTATTAAAATATCTAAATATATACAGTATATATAAACTACACACTAAAGCTAACTGTCTGGTTCATCAGCTGCCACCTGGGGAAGGGGGCTATGACACGATGAAGAAGAAGAAGATGAAGAAGAAGACGTAGAAGAAGAAGAAGTTAGCAGTTAAGGTGTCTAAGAAACAAACCCATTTCGCTTGCTGAAGTAGTCGTCAACATAAATTATTTCAAACTATACCAGTTACTGGTGTACACAGAAACAGTTGATCAAGTTGTGGCGCACAAAGATGTTTTATAAGTCGACGAGTCAATGAAGATAACAATGGCGGACACAGACGAATGATCTAGCTTAATAAACATTACTTCTTAACTTCGCCCTTTTGACGATAGCTTCTGTCAGAGTCCATGAGTGTCGCTATACGTTCAAAGCTTTTTTTTTCCTACAACCTTTACAGAAGCAAACTTGAAACGATCTTCCTGGCCATATTTTCTACGGCGTTAGAGGACATTGACTGCGCAAATCTTTGTTCCGCTCAAGTGACTTCAACTAGATCCCCGTTCTTACTCGACCTAACCCCTGGGGAGAAAATAATGTTCCAGAAAATACCCGACAGTTCTTGTGCTAATGTTTGTTCATTGTATGCTCTGAAGGTCATGTGATACCTCTCTTCTTGCACCCAACCTTACCACTTAGAGTTTCCCTTCTCGTCACTGCTCTCTCCAGCGCTAACAATAGAAGACATACAGACTTTGAGACGTGTCACACATGAAGAGATTCTCAAGTGATTCTTCGACTCTTCATCCGTCAAGATTAACTACTTGGTAGACAACTTTACACTTTTTCTCCTTAGTCTGTTCTTCATGTCGGTAACTGTATTGTATAGCGATCCTGGAATGATCTCTTCATTCCGATGACGTGAGAAAGCGAGAAAAAAAAGGTTAAACTTTCAGCTTATGTCTACCAAGATGGTCCCTTTTTACCTGAGTCTTCTCCACAAGCAATGCGTCTGGAGTCCTGCAGAGCGAGACGTGCCGAAGGGGCCTCTATCACATAGGCATTGTATTTCCCGATAGACATAGCGTCCTTGTGTCTTGTAGACTGGGAAGGCAGGGTGTTGATAAAGCCATTGCGTTGTAGTATCAGAAATCACAAGAACATGTTGGATAAAAATATCCAAATATTTCAAGGATTTTCTTTTTCTTTCTCCAATCCTGTTTTGTCTCACAGCGTCAGGATAAGAAGAAATTTCTAGAACGAGCGTTTGTGTGCGCTTCTTAAACAGTGTTTTTCGTCGCCTCTATTATCTCTGAGATCCACATTTTGCGTCGCCGGCCTTTTTGCTTTGTATTCACTGTATCGGAGTAATATTACTACCCACTTTTTGCTTTGTATTCACTGTATCGGAGTAATATTACTACCCACTTTTTGCTTTGTATTCACTGTATCGGAGTAATATTACTACCCACTTTTTGCTTTGTATTCACTGTATCGGAGTAATATTACTACCCACTTTTTGCTTTGTATTCACTGTATCGGAGTAATATTACTACCCACTTTTTGCTTTGTATTCACTGTATCGGAGTAATATTACTACCCACTTTTTGCTTGATGTCTTTATTTCTAAACCGGTCTCTTCTTGTTACTCCCATCATTCTGCGTAGACACTTCATCTCTGTCGTGACTAGTCTCTTCTTGTTACTCCCATCATTCTGCATAGACACTTCATCTCTGTCGTGACTAGTTTCTTCTATCATTTAATGTCAGCGTTCAGGTTTGGCACTGATAGCATAATGTTGGAAGAAAGATTACGTTGAACAATGCACTTTTTGTCTTCATGGTGACACGTTCATTTGTTCTATTATTTGATTTGCTTTGTTGCTTCTAAGTTGAATTTCATTAGTTATTCTTTCATTTGCTGAGAAAATGTTTCATAGGTATGTAAAATCTTTTACTTGTTTTAATGGGCGTTTGTCGATGGAGATATTGATAGCGTTTTCCTCTCTAGCGAATGTCATTACTTCGGTTTGACCGATGTTTATTCTCATATTGTATTCGTTGCATGTTAACTTAGTGGACCAGTGCAAAGTCCATGTTTTTACAAGCCATTTGCTTTTAGTATTAAAAAATGTCCTTTAGTGTGGCTCCTGGTAAAAAAGGTGTACTACCCAGAACCACGTAGCATAGCGTTTTGTCCACAAGGAGTTAACTAGAGTCTGTCACTAGTGTAACACCAGCACACTGAAAAAAGTATAACGATTACAGAGCAAGAGGAAGACCACGCAAAAGATGGAGTGACGGCATCAAGAACAGCCTTAAGAAAATGAATAACAGCTTACAAAGTGCATTAGAACAAGCACACAAAGATCACTACTTCCCCGCACTTCTATAAAGACATAACTAGTAGAAGAAAAGAAGAAGTCAGCAAATAAAATAGAGAGACAGGAACCTGCAGCAGCAAATATATTTATATACCTAGGAGCTTTAGTAACGCCAGATGTGAACATGTCAACAAAAAACTGGAGACATTTCAAATTAATGTTCAAGAAGAATCCTGCAAATATTCTGGTCTACAGAGTCACCAACATCAACATAAGAAAGAAATTGGCACATAACCTTGCTTGAACTACAATGAGAAATAGAGAATGAAGTGATTTAGACACTTAGTAAGAATGCATCCAAACTCCACAGTATAAAAAGCCTTCTACAACAAACATCAGGAAAGAAGGCGAGAGGAAGACCATGAAAAAGATGGCGCATGAAGAAGTCTATTGTCTATTCCCAGGTGGAAGATGTAGTTGGCTGTCCACACTTGCCGTTAAGCGTAGTGATGGGAACTTTAATTTGCGTTCTAGGGCCAGATGAGTCGCCCTTGTTGTGTTATATCTGTGTTTATGTAGTGTGGTCTTTATATTGTCTATCCATCTTTTTATTGGTCTTTCCTTAACTCTAGTACCGATCTCTTTTTATTGTATGCTGTTATTGGTGGTTGGTTGTATTCCATTCTCATTAAATGTCCAAACCACTGCATTTGTTGTCTTTCGATGTTTCGATGGCGTATGAAGAAGACCATGACAAAAGCAGAAAACCACGACACTGGGCAACAATCCGGTAGCAGTGCAGCAACAAAAGTAGAAGAAGAATGCAATAACAAATGAACAAACTGTGCAACATTGGAAACCATCATTAAAATAAGAAGATGGAGGTAGATTTGTTGTGTACGTCGTATGTCAGTAGATAAATTGACTACAACAGCTGTCCGGTTGACATCGGATGTCAAACGAAGAAATGGAAGTACAACGAAGAAATATATTGTCCTATTTAGGCAAGCATGTTTGTTTGTTTGATTGAACTTCTTTGTTTAACTCAACTTGGTCAGCATGAAGAAACTATTGCATGACACACAACGTGGTCAGCATGAAGAAACTATGGCATGACACACAACGTGGTCAGCATGAAGAAACTATGGCATGACACACAACGTGGTCAGCATGAAGAAACTATGGCATGACACAAGCAAAGACGTCTCTGTTTAACTCAACTTGGTCAGCATGAAGAAACTATGGCATGACACAAGCAAAGACTTCTATGTTTAACTCAACGTGGTCAGCATGAAGAAACTATGGCACGACACAAGCAAAGACTTCTCTGTTTAACACAACGTGGTCAGCATTAAGAAACTATGGCATGACACAAGCAAAGACTTCTCTGTTTAACTCAACGTGGTCAGCATGAAGAAACTATGGCATGACACAAGCAAAGACTTCTCTGTTTAACTCAACGTGGTCAGCATGAAGAAACTATGGCATGACACACAACGTGGTCAGCATGAAGAAACTATGGCATGACACAAGCAAAGACTTCTATGTTTAACACAACGTGGTCAGCATGAAGAAACTATGGCATGACACAAGCAAAGACTTCTCTGTTTAACTCAACGTGGTCAGCATGAAGAATCTATGGCATGACACAAGCAAAGACTTCTCTGTTTAACACAACGTGGTCAGCATGAAGAAACTATGGCATGACACACAACGTGGTCAGCATGAAGAAACTATGGCATGACACAAGCAAAGACGTCTCTGTTTAACTCAATGTGGTCAGCATGAAGAAACTATGGCACGACACAAGCAAAGACTTCTATGTTTAACTCAACGTGGTCAGTATGAAGAAACTATGGCACGACACAAGCAAAGACGTCTCTGTTTAACTCAATGTGGTCAGCATGAAGAAACTATGGCACGACACAAGCAAAGACTTCTCTGTTTAACTCAACGTGGTCAGCATGAAGAAACTATGGCACGAAACAAGCAAAGACTTCTCTGTTTAACTCAACGTGGTCAGCATGAAGAATCTATGGCATGAAACACAACGTGGTCAGCATGAAGAAACTATGGCATGACACACAACGTGGTCAGCATGAAGAAACTATGGCATGACACACAACGTGGTCAGCATGAAGAAACTATGGCATGACACACAACGTGGTCAGCATGAAGAAACTATGGCATGACACAAGCAAAGAAACAAAAGTAAGACTTCTGAGAACATGCATATTCCCTGTGGCAACATATGGATGCGAATCGCGGACCATAACACAAATATTAAAAAATAAAATTGAAGCTTTTGAAACAAATTGTTATAGAAAAGTTCTTAGAACAGTCTGGACAGAGAAGAGAAGAAACAAAGATATCCTACAAGACCTGAATATTAAGGAGCATTGGCTCATAAATAACATCATGTCCCGGAAGATGAAGTATTTAGTCCACATTAAACGCCACAGTTGTCTGGAGAGAAAGGTAATGAACGGCAAGGTTCCTAGAAAAGGAGGCAGGCGACGACCAAGACGAATATGGAAGCAGGACATCAAAGAAACCTTGAACAGGCCGGAGAACTTGCAAGAGACAGAGAGCTTTTCAGGCGGGCTGTGATGAAATGTGATGTTCCGCAAGGGACATGCTACTACTTAAGCTTTAACTCAATATACAAACACTTCGACATATGCTGGAGGAGACTGAGAACCTATTGGCCCAACTCGCTCTCTCGCGATCACCTTTAGACTGATGTACCAGATTTCCCCATAAATCTCATTCATGTGGAAACCTGACTCTCTCACTCTCTCTCTCTCTCTCTCTCTCGCGATCACCCTTAGACTGATGTACCAGATTTCCCCATAAATCTCATTCATGTGGAAACCTGATTCTCTCTCTCTCTCTCTCGCGATCACCACCCAGACCGATGTACCAGACTTCCCATAAATTCTATTCATGTGGAAATCTGATTCATGCAGCCTTAGCATTGGTGTATTTTATGTCACATCTTCAGCACCATTTGGAGCTCTGGTGCTTATCCTTCGGTGATGTGTCCGGTTTCAGCCAGCGTTTACTCGGTTCGCTCTCCGTTCTGTAGCCATCTAGTGTTTTTACGGTGTGTGGTAGCTATCCCTACTCCAACCTCCTTAGCCGCCTCTTACGACATGCGGTGCAGGTAACAGTGGTTCTATTCTTTACACCCCAATTTGGGCCACGGCAACCACTCGGGCGGAAACCTGATTCATCGACATCTAAGGAAGCTACCTTAGTAAATAACATTTGTAACAGAATAGTAACACTACAAGGCATGTTGTCAGAGACGACTGAGGTGGGGATCTAAGGAAGCTACCTTAGTAAATAACATTTGTAACAGAATAGTAACACTACAAGGCATGTTGTCAGAGACGACTGAGGTGGGGATCTAAGGAAGCTACCTTAGTAAATAACATTTGTAACAGAAATCGGATGTGCCGGCCTACTTGTAGCCGCATAACTGGCACAACGTACAATCGCTTTTAGGCTCAGATTACATACAAATCACAAAGAGTGGTTTAACAAGTGATTGATATGGAGTGTTCGAAGAGATATAGAGAAGAAATATGTCGCTTCTGACTGATTTTTGCGTGAAGGACTTAACCAGGGGGAGGTAGTTTATTTCTTTAGTCACAAGTCCAGTTCTCCAATTTCTTCTCGAAATCAGTTTTATCATGACATCTAACAAACTGCGGCTAAGATCTGTCTGTGTAAGAAAGAGATCGTAACACACATGGTTACTCACCGAAGTGCAATGAAGAAGGACATATCTTCTGTATGTGATTTGTATGTGATCCGAGCCTAAGAGCGATTGTACGTTGTGCCAGCTATGCGCCTACAAGTAGGCCAGCACATTCGATTTCTGCGATGCTTTTATTTACTAGGGTAGCATTCCTAGGTCCTACATCAGTCGCCTCTTACGACATGCCTTGTAGGTCGCAGTGGTATTATTATTTGTTTTCCTTGTGGGCCCTGGCACCACACGGTGAAGGTGATAAGGTGATATCAATCAATCTATCAATCAATCAATCTATCTATCAATTTTTCATTCAATATAAGGGTGAGGCGGCTTATTTCTTTAGTTACAAAACCAGTTTTCGAACTCCTTTGCTACATCAGATTGTCACTCCATCTGATGTACTACCGCTAAGATCGTGCTGTGTAAGAAAGAGATCGGAGCACGCATGGTTACTCACCGAAGTGCAATAATGATGGTCAATCAATCAACTAATACAAGTATCCAGTGCTGGCTCGTCATTAGGGGCAAGTGGGGCCGGGCCCCACCAAAAATAATTTGTAACGTGTATTTCCCTTTATGAATTAAAATATAACCTAACCCAAAATCATGATTTTTGTCCGCAAATTTGTGTCTGGCCCCACCAACAAAAATGATCACGAGCCGCCACTGCAATTATCTATATAAGAGTAAGTCGGCTTATATCTTTAGTTACAAAAACCAGTTCTCTCACTACTTTCCTACATCAGATTTGTCATTACATCTGATGTACTGAACTATGATGTACTGAACTATGATGTACTGAACTATGATGTACTGAACTATGATGTACTGAACTATGATGTACTGAACTATGATGTACTGAACTATGACAACAAATGAAATCGTCAGTTTCTTCTAACATCTTATACACGGCGATCAGTTCAATGTGTAGAGAGAAACGATGTGACGACAAACACATCGTCTGTTGTTTGCTGTCAGACGCCCTCAAAACTCATCAAAATGCGTTCACCGGCGCCAAAACCCTGCCACGACTAACAATATCGAGGATTATACAAGGATGTTCCCTCTCGCTTGGCTGAAACAACTCAATCCAGGACGGAGACATTTTCCCAGCACATTTGATTCGGGTTTCACCTTGAACGTTTGACAATATTTAGCGAGGCAATCCTTCTGTCTACTGGCTCCTTGAAATTGGACCCTGCCTATGTCGGCATCTGGAGTGTTGCTTGAATGAATGACATCAATGCTGGTTGGTGCACAACCGTGTGGTTAAGTTGAGCAGACAATAGCACCCTCACAATACATAATGGCTGCAGTTAGCAGAACAAAATGTGGTGATGGTTTCAATGTATCCTATCATATTTATATTACTACTTGTTAGTGTGTGACAGACAGAGAAGGAGATATTAAACAGGTTTGCCTCATGGCGTTGAAGAAAGTGAAAGACGAGATAGAATAGGGGTTAGTGTACTCGTTAATTATGCGCGGGGTCTGGGTTCAATTCCACAAAGGAGTGACATTTTTTTGCGACTGTAACGGCTCTCGATCAAGCCAAGCGAGAAGCATTATTTTATAGATCATAAATTTGCATTGTTTAAAGTTGTTTTTTTTTATAAATAAATTCACTTTTTGTATTTTGCAATTTATATCGACCACTTGTTAACCACTCTTTATTATTTGTATTTGATCCGAGCGTAAGAGCAATTGTACGCTGTGCTAGTTATGCACCTACAAGTATACTTCCGATTTATGCGATGCTTTTTATTTTCTATGGTAGCTTCCTAGGCCTCTACCACAGTCGCCTCTTACGACATGCCTTGCAGGTCGCATTGTTACTATTCTTTGCTCCCCTTACGAGCCGTGGTAACACGCGGACGAATAAGTCAAGGGATGAGCATTATTTTATATATCAGAAATGTGCAGTATTGACATTTAAAAAAACAAATTGACATTTTGTATTTTGCAATTTATATAGAAGTAGCATTATATGGTGGCGTCTGTGGCCTAGGGGTTAGTGACTCGGTCTATTAACCCCGACGTTCTGAGTTCGAATCACGCTGCGGACAGTTTGCTTGCAAATTGTTTCCGTTGATTTTAACAAAGGACGATGGCGCCACCCGTTCAGAAAGCAATGGCAAACTACTGAACGTAT